>OZ020227.1:13989576-14002076 GCA_963971325.1 Aphodius granarius | reverse complement strand
GACGAAAGCACGAACCTTTGACTTGAGCGAGCCGCGCCAGCGGCGGCGCCGTCGTCGCCCCCGTTAGCTGTCGCCGACGCTGTCGCATACCGACGTCGTAGTCGTCGTCGTCGTCGTCGAATCTCGTTCCCCGAGTTCGCAGGAGACGCGCACACGCCTCTCCGTCTCGCTTCCCTCTCGCGCGCCGAACGGCGTCTCGGTAAGCGGTGCTTAAGTATAAGCGCGCGCGCGTTGGACAGACCGGAACCCGCGAGGGATCCTCGGTCCCGGTACGCGCGCGCCGAGTGTACGGTGCACCCTGCCGTCGCCCGCGGGCGCGCTAAGAGCGTGAGAGCAGAGAAGGAGGAGGGCGAGCGCGACCGCCGCTCGCAGTGAGAACGAGAACGATCGGACGACGCGCGCGCGACTAGGCTATAGCAGCAGCGCGCACACATACGGAAGAAGGGCGTCGTACTGAGTGGCCGCAGCAATATTGGCGCAGAGCGCGCTCGTCTTATCGGTTGTGTCCGCGAGTACGCCATCGCCGTACGTGCACAGAGAGGCACACACCCGTCGGGCGAAAGGGAATCCGGTTCCTATTCCGGAACCCGGCAGCGGAACCGTAATTAAGTCGGGCCCTCGAAAGAGTGTTCGTCGGGGTAACCCAAAATGACCTGGAGACGCCGTCGGGAGATCCGGGAAGAGTTTTCTTTTCTGCATAAGCGCTCGAGTTCCATGGAATCCTCTAGCAGGGAGATATGGTTTGGAGCGCGAAGAGCACCGCAGTTGCGGCGGTGTCCGGATCTTCCCCTCGGACCTTGAAAATCCAGGAGAGGGCCACGGTAGGTGTCGCGCCGGTTCGTACCCATATCCGCAGCAGGTCTCCAAGGTGAACAGCCTCTAGTCGATAGAATAATGTAGGTAAGGGAAGTCGGCAAATTGGATCCGTAACTTCGGGATAAGGATTGGCTCTGAGGATCGGGGCGCGTCGGGCTTGGTCGGGAAGCGGGTATCGGCGGACGTGCCGGGCCTGGGCGAGGTGATGGTCGTTCGCGACTCGGATCCGAGCTCGGTCCCGTGCCTCGGCCTCCCGCGGAACTTCCTTGCTGCGAGGCCCGGTCGGGGGTTCGCTCCTGGCCGGTGTCCTCTTCGGCCGCCATTCAACGATCAGCTCAGAACTGGCACGGACTGGGGGAATCCGACTGTCTAATTAAAACAAAGCATTGCGATGGCACCTGCGGGTGTTGACGCAATGTGATTTCTGCCCAGTGCTCTGAATGTCAACGTGAAGAAATTCAAGCAAGCGCGGGTAAACGGCGGGAGTAACTATGACTCTCTCGCGGGGTGGCCACAGCTTGCGAATTGTTCCCCGCTATTCGCATTCAACTATAAGCCCACCAGAGTCAGTTCAGTGTGCACGTCTGCTCTGGAGATAAGCTGTGAGCCAATCGGCGATTACCTCCTCGTGGTCCCCGCTGGGTAACGCTAAATATCGCCGACATTAGAGGCTGTTAAACGTTCAATAGTGCGTTCCTTTGGAGCAAGAAGACAAGAGTTTTTAGTATATAAAACCCTCGAGAATTTCCGAGGGTACCTTGCTCCCCCTTATATACAAGTGCCATTGGCATCATAACCTGCAAAATGCCCGTCTGCGTGTGCGGAAAGCAGTTCGCAACCGAGGCGGCAGTCAAGCAACATATTAGGCGTAGATATTGCAGAGGTCCTAGGCCTGATGAGAATGAACCCGAAGAGTCAAGGTGCTATTGTGGGAAGAGCTTCAGCTCCTACCAAGGGATGAGGCTACATCAGTCTAAAGCCCATCCCGTCGAATACAATGCAGCTCTTGAGATAGAGCTTGATAACCCGATCAGAAGCTTGCATGCTTGGTCTGACGAGGAAACCATCCGAATGGCTCAGGCGGAGGTTGCTTACAATGGCTTGTTCATAAACAAGCACCTGACAGAGGTGCTCCCAGGACGCACTCTAGAGTCCATAAAAAGCAGGCGCCGCCGACAGGATTATAGGGATCTGGTGGAATCCCTCAAGAGGCCTAACCAGCCGGATGCTCGTGATCTGGCGGAGGAGGCGGAGGCTGTTGTGGAAACCGGCGAGCCGGACGTTGTTCTTGTGGAGGAATCTATACTTAATGAAACCACAGAACCGCCAAGGGGCCCCGCTGATCCGGTAGGCGACCCGCTTAATGTGGCCAGACAACCTGCGCCACCTGAAAATGCTACAGGGGATCCAGTGCTCATGTACTTAACTACTATAATGGGCGAACCCCACCAATGGAACGAGGCCGACCGAAGGCTGTTTGACAGCATGGCGTCTATGGCACCTTCCTTTCACGACCGACATGGCTTTTTCCTAAGAGATTTGTCAGCATGGCTGGACACCGTGCTCCCCATACGACAGACTGAGGCTCAGAGACCTCCCGAGGCAAGGCATCGGGGTAATAATGCCCGCAGATTACCAAAATATGTGCGGAGCGCGCCGAGAGCTTATCAATATAAGCTCGCGCAGAAAATGTACCGCAGGCAGCGAAGGAAACTGGCGGAGATCATCTTGGATGGTCGGCCACTGGACGTCCCGTTATCCAGACCCCCAGCAAAAGAAATTATAGACAAATATGAGGCAATTTTCGGAGATATCTCCCCCCACGACAACTCAATCGTCCATGAAGTGGGGACGGACGGGGAAAAGTTCACCTTTGACCCCATCACAATAGAAGAGGTAAAAGCGGAGCTCCGACGCTCAAAACCTACTGCAAATGGGCCTGACGGGACTACGGTGGCTGACCTTCAAGCAACGCCCCCATGGCGAATGGCATTATTCCTAAACGCAATAATTCTCACCGGAGTAATTCCGGAAAGGTTGAAAGAGAATAAAACTATAATGATCCCGAAATCCGGTGATCTTTCTCAGGCTGACAACTGGAGACCTATCACTATCGCGTCCCAGGTCCTGCGTTTGCTGAATAGAGCTCTGGCGAAGCGACTTGCAACTCTTCCAATAAACACAGCGCAAAGAGGCTTCCGAAAAATAGATGGCGTATTCCTAAACACTCTAACACTGCATGCCCTCATTGGGACACGCAGAGCAGCTACAAAACCATATAGCATCCTATCTTTAGACCTGAGAAAAGCCTTTGATACTGTGTCCCACCAATCAATCATTAGAGCTCTCCAACGCTTTCGGGTGTCGGACAAGGTAATAAAGCTCATAAGGAACCAATACGCCGCCTCCTCCACCGTTATTACGATAGGGGACATAACGTCAAGGCGCATAGTCATCGGGCGGGGTGTAAAGCAGGGCGACCCGCTATCTCCCATCTTATTCAACATCATAATAGATGAACTCTTAACAAGGCTCAATGGACTCAGGGGGCTCACTGGTCCAGATGGAAGTTCAATAAGCGCCCTGGCTTACGCAGACGACCTCCTTATTATGTCCGATACTATCGATGGAGCCAGGAGAGCGCTCAAAGCGGCAATAGCGTTTTTCAGTGCGCGGGGGCTTACATTGAACCCAGCAAAATGTATTGCTGTCTCCACAGCTGTCTTGCCCGGAAAGAAAGTTTTAGTCACCCTATCAAGGCAAAAATTCAACATTGGTGGCGCAATGATTGAGCAACTCTCGCCGGGTCATCTCTTTAAATATTTGGGAGCCAGGTACGGCTACAGAGGCCAGGATGTACCGGGCCTGGAGCAGCTGAAGACCATGCTGGAGCGTGTGGCTGGGGGCCCACTGAAACCGCATCAAAAGTTGGGTCTGCTGAGGGGGTTTCTGTTACCGAGGCTAATACACGGGCTCCAAAACCCGAACATTTCCCTGAAAACTCTAAAGAGCGCTGACAGGTTGATCAGGGTATACGTACGAAAGTTCCTCCACCTAAACAGAACATGCGCTTCGGCTTTCATTCACGCGCCGACAAGGATGGGTGGCCTGGGCGTGCTTTCAATGAGGGATTTGATTCCCGCCATAATGCGGAGGCGCATGACTAACCTAGTCGCCGACGCTGACCACATAACTGCCCCGATTTTGGCATCGCCCCCCATGGCTAAGCTATACGACAAGTTAACTAGCTGGACGGCAGCCTCCGGCGATAACACACGCCAAATTAAAGATCGATGGGGAAGAACTCTCGATGAGGGCTTCTCCGGAAACGGGCTCCTGCAGGGGGCCCATAGCTCGGTCAGCGGGCGATGGATCACTCGACCACCTCCCTATTGGTCGGGTGAAGAGTTTGTGCGGGCCACTCTGCTGCGAGGAAATTTGCTACCGTGCAAGGGCTTGCCATCGGTGCCAGAGGCAGAAAGGGCCTGCCGGGCCGGGTGCCGTAGACAGGAGACGGTCTGTCACATTTTACAAAAGTGCCCCCTTACAAACTACAACAGAATACGCCGACATGATAGGATTTGTGGCGTACTCCGAAGGAAGGCGGAGAAAAAGGGGTTTGTTGTGGAGGAGGAGCCCCACATTAGATGCACCAACGGCGCTCTGAGAAAGCCTGACTTGGTCCTCATCAGAAACGACTCGGTGACCGTAGTCGATGTACAAATCAAATGGGAGGGGCCGGACGCTATGCTCCTTGCCCACAACCAAAAGGTGGCTTATTACTCTGCCGCCCCCGTTATGGAGGCCCTCACCAGGAGATATCCAAACAGGCAAATAGAGGTCGAGGCCATGATTATCGGTGCTAGGGGCATCTGGCCGGCCTGTAATAGAGCTCCGACGGAGCGCGTCGGTCTGGGAGCCGCCGATATTGAAGAATTAATTGTTAACGTCATCTCGGGTGGTTGCCTCATTCATAAAGACTTCATGAGGCAGGTTTATCGTCGCAATTGAGCTGCCACCCTTGCACTTCTGTTTGTTTGTCTTTTTTTTTTGTCATTTTAAATATTTATTAGAAACTAAATTATTATCTCGTCTGCGTTTCTTTACAATTAATCGTTCGTCGTATGTACTTAAGGGTTCAGCACTGCCCCAACCACTGCCCGTCGCCTCCGAAGGGGTGACCTGGGCGGCGAAGCAGCCGGGTTGGGGAGGAAAAAAAAAAAAAAAAAAAAAAAAAAAAATGGCGATCAGATCTAGTGCAATATACTAATTCCTACAACTTCTATGGCTGTGTGTGGCTGTGATATCCGTCAATACGGATAAAAAAATAAAATAAAACTCCATTTTCTTTTTGTATATGTTTTGCTGTTTTATTATTATATTCATATACAACATCATATTTTATCTATATGTTACATTTTATTTACCCAATTTATTTGTCCAATGGGACTTCCGAGTCTCCCCGCTAATTTTTGGGAGTGTAAGGTGTTGGGATGGGTTCTCCTGGCAGTGGTGGCGCTAAAACACACAATTATAATATATGCATGAGTAGATTGCAAAAAAAAAAAAAAAAAAAAAAAAAAAAAAAAAAAAAAAAAAAATTACCTCTCTTGTGTTGTCTTGGGTGCTGGCCCTTTGGTTTTTAATATGTTCCGCTATCTCGCCCTGCGGTGGGTTTTCGCAGGAGGTCAACGGAGGACCGTCATCAGCTCCGAAATGTTATCTGAAACAAATAAAAGAAATTTATGTTTTAGTTAATCGAGTTTAGCCAAATGCCTCGTCATCTAATTAGTGACGCGCATGAATGGATTAACGAGATTCCCACTGTCCCTACCTACTCGTCGGGGGGAAGACGTTCGTCGGGGGGAAGACGTCCACCGAGTGGCGTCCCCCTAAGTCATTAGGGAGCGTCTGGAGAGAGGTATCAGGAGCACAGAATACCAGAGGCGGTCAATGGCGAGGGACTTAGAAAAATTTCCGATAATCTGAGAATTTCGACTAAGTGTTTCGTGAAGCAAATTCGAACGCTGGGACTTAGCCGCAAAACGAATAGTTTGGACTTTGAAAAATTTCGGGTGAGTGACACTTAGAATATTTTTCGGACTTAGAAAGTTTTTTCCCGAAATTTCAAAATTTCGGGATGAGTGCTGGAGACCACAACCGCGGTCCGGAGGGCCCGGACCCTTTCCGTAGAAGGGGTTCTGTAGCGCGATCGCCCGCAAGATCTAGAGCAGGATCAATGACTGAGACAGGAGTGAAAAGGATAAGGGCAGATGTGGATTCTGATGAGGAAGGCACGATAAGAACAAATGAAATGGTTAAGATGTCCGAGATAAAGCAAGAGCTTGAAGAGCTGTTTACGGAGCAGTGCAAGTCAATCTCAAAAGCCACAGCGCTCGCTATCATGAGCAAGTTTCGGCGATGCGAAGAGATGCTGATGGACATGTTTGTCGAGAAAACGGCACTGATGGCGAGACAGGACGAGCGGCGCAAGATCGAAGGTGCCCTGGAGAAAAGGATGGATCAATGGGAGGGACAGATATCGCTGGCGATTGGAAAGCTAGAAGAGAAAGCAATTACGGTACAAAACATAGAGGTAGATACTTACGCGTCGAGGCTGGCGTCCGGTGGGCGTCCTGGGGTAGTCGATGGTAGACGTGCAGATCCAAGAGAAGACCTAAAAAAGAAAAATATTATTATTATTGATGGCAAAGACGAGAAGAAGAGCAGTGAAGCAGTCAAGCAGGAGTGGATAGAAAAGTTGGGGGAGAAACGCGAACAGGTGAGGATCGATGCTATCCGCAAGCTGAGGAACGGGCGGATACTGGTGCAGGCGCCGACCGAGAACGACCTTCACGTTCTGAAAGCGAGCATGGGCGCTGAATCGGGATTCTCCGCGGTGACAGTAAAGGAAAGGTTGCCGAGAATGATAGTCTACAGAGTTAGGGAGACGATGACCGATGCTCAGATAGAAAGACACCTAATGGAAAAGAACGATCTGGACAAGAATAATGGCGATCACTGCAGAGTAGTTTTCAGACGCGGAAGGAGGGACCACCCGTCTGGTAGAGTCCACGTGGTGATAGAGGTGAACGGCAAGGCGAGGAGAATACTGAGAGCAGCAGGTAGAGTTTACCTGGACACGGACTCGTGCCCGGTTGAGGATTTCGAGGAGGTGACCAGGTGCTATAGTTGCCATAGTTTCGGGCATTTAGCCAGGGCCTGCGATAGAGCCAAGATGAAGCGACCACTGATCTGCGGGCACTGCGCGAAGGAGGGTCATGACCACAAGGACTGCAGAGAAAGTGAGAATAAGCCCCAGTGTGCCAACTGTAAAAGATCCGGCAGAGACAGTGAGCACGACGTAAGATCCCGGGAGTGCCCAGAGTACATTAAAGCGATCGAGGCGCTCATACGCAAAACCGATTATGCCTGAGCAACTGAAAATACTGCAGCAGAACGTGGGGAGAGGGAGAGAGGCAAAGGAACTTTTACGGCAACATGGCAGAGAATGGGACATGGACATACTTTTAATACAAGAGCAGAATGGAGAGAAGGGACTTTCACAAAACGACGGCACACTCACGATGGCAGAAGGAGGAAAAGCGGCGATCTGGACGAGAGACGCCACAACGCAAAGCATAACACTGTTGAGGGAGGTCGATGTGGTTGTGGTATCAGTAAAATGGCGGGGGTGCGAGATCTTGGTGGCGAGTGTCTATGCCACGCCGGATGGAGAACTCCAGGCAACACTAACGAAACTGGATAGTCTACTGACCAAAGCGAAAGGAACAGTAATCATCGGCGGCGATTTTAACGCTAAACACGAAAGTTGGGGTGGAGAGATCACATCACAGAGAGGCGAAACACTTAATAGCTGGGCAGTAGCGAATGACCTGACCATTACGAACAACTGCAGGGAGGGACCGACTTTCCAAACGGTAAACGGCAGAAGTTGGATCGACGTAACACTGATAAGAGAGGGGTACTGTAATGAGTGGAGAGTACGTGGAGAGGAGACTCTGAGTGACCACAGCGCCATTACTTTCAACGTACAGCTGGAAACGGGAGAAGAGATAGACGAAGAAGCAAACATCAGGTTTCACACAAAGAACACGAACTGGGAGGTGTTTCACAACAAAGTCACAGAAGAATGGGGCAACGAAGAAGAAAGAGGTTCGATGGGAGCGGAAGAACGGGCGGAAGAATGGCAGAAGATAGTGGAGAAGGCGTGTGAGGCAGCGATGGGGAAGAATAGAAGAACAAAGAGAAGGCAGAAGAGGCAGTCAGTCTGGTGGAATGAAGATCTACAGAAGACAAGAAGAAAAGTTAAAGAAGCAAGAAGAAAATATCAGGGGGAAATGGATCAAGAAGAAAGAGAAAAGAAAATACAAACATACAAAACATTAAGAAACGAGTACAAGAAACAAATTAAGCAGCGAAGAGTTGATGCCTTCCACCAGTACTGTGAAGAGAGAAGCGATGATCCATGGGGCAAGCTATATAATATAATACGTAAGGGAGGGAGCTCAAACAATTCATTGTGGGAGGGAATAAAAACGGACGACGGCGAAATAATAACAAACAAAAAAGACATATCCAAGACAATTACCCGAAAGTATTTTCCTATTGACGACAAAACCCTTGACAACGAACAACACAAAGACACAAGACTAATGACTGACACTGAAATAAAAAGAATGACAGACAACAGACGGACTTGGGACGCTTCACCAGTAACTGAGAGAGAGCTGATAAACACAATACGAATGATAAATCCGAGAAAGTCGCCTGGACCGGATGGGGTACCTGCCTCGGTTCTGCGGCCGCTCGCTGAACTTCACGCCAAGAAATGGTTGAGCGTAATAAACGAGGCAATGAAGGAAGGGACTTTCCCGAAAGTTTGGAAGAAAGCCAAAATCGTCTGGCTGCCCAAACCCAACGGAGGACTGAGGCCAATAAGTTTGCTTCCGGTTATTGGTAAAGTTTATGACAAGATCTTGGCCAACCGACTTTTAAACTGGGTGGAGAAGAACGGGAAACTTTCTGAGGGTCAGTATGGTTTTAGGAGAGGCAGAGGAACAATTGACGCGACTAAAAGACTGATAAAAACGATAAAAGATCTGAAAAAGAAGGGAAAACACTGCATAGTCATGGCTCTGGATATAAAAAACGCGTTTAACACGGCATGGACGCCGTCTATACTTACCTTGCTGATCCGGTGGGGCTGCCCCGAGTATCTGGTCCTGGCGGTGGAGAGCTTTCTGAAAAACAGAGTCATTATCAGTGAGGGCGTCGAGACGGAGGCCAACAGAGGGTGTCCACAGGGATCCTGCCTGGGTCCAATACTTTGGATCATCCTTATGGAGAGCTGGTTCCATGTTTTGAGGAACACATCGGAGGACGTTGAGGAGCAGGCCTACGCAGACGATGAAGTGGTGGTGATAGCCGGAACGTCTGTGAAAAAGATTGAAGCTGCTTGGAGAGAAGTATGGAGAATATGTGAGGAATGGGCGACAAATAACAAACTAGAATACGCGATCCAGAAAACTCAAGGCATGTTCGTGGAAGCAAAAATCCTCTTGCGGCACCCCATCATAACCATGGGAGATCACACAGTTACATTGGAGAGGACCTTGATGTATCTGGGACTCACGCTCGATAATAAGTTTAACTGGATTGAGCATGTTAGAGTAGTGAAAGGAAGGCACATGAAATGGGCCAGAAGAGTCTTCGTAGTCGCAGGTAAAGAATGGGGACTCTCCAAGGACAACAGAAAGATGGTACTGAGAAGAGCGTTGGAGCCAGCAATGCTCTATGGGGCGGAAATATGGGGTGCCAGGGCGAGAGACAGCAGAATCCGTAAGGCACTGAACGCAGCGCAGAGGCCCTTTCTCCTGGCGATCAACGGAGCATACAGGACGGCCCCAACCACCGCGTTGCAAGTGATGGCAGGAGTACCACCATGGCACCTGGAGGCGGCCAGAAGGGCACGCCTGGATGAAGAAAAGTCAGCAAATAGGATGGAGAAAACAGTAAGAGGCAGCGAGTATGAGTACTGGGGTGGTTGGGACCGTGACTGGGAGAATGCAGAGGATATAGAGGCGACGGAAGGAGTAGTGATGTATGTGGATGGATCAAGAAAGGAAGAAGGGTGTGGTGTTGGAATAGTGTGCGTGGAAAACGGGAGTGTAATATATGAAAGTGGTCATGGTGTGTGTATATATGCTAGCGTGCGTCAAGTGGAGTTGTGTGCAGTGAGTGAGGCGTTAAAGTGGTTTGGTATGAGTGAGTTTACAGATGGAGTAATAGTGTCGGATTGTATAGCGGTAGTGAGAGTGTTAAATGGATCGGGTAGGAGAACAGAGGAAGAGAATCGGATAGTGAAAATGGGAAGGAGGTTAGAAGCAGGCGGAAGAACGGTCAGGATAATATGGAAGAGGAGAAGGGATAATAAGTTTGGAGAAAGGGCAGACGAGCTTGCTAAGGGTCTGGATCGCGTAGAATTGGAAGTGAAGAAGGATAAAATCAGCATGGTGAAGGAGAGCAAAATAAGGATGTTAGAAGAATGGCAGATAGAATGGACAAATGGGAAGGATGGAAGAACGACGCATGAGTGGCTCCAGACTGTAAGCTTTGAGCGAATGGGACTAACATCGAGGGCAGTATGGTTAATCACGGGGCACGGTCCGTTCAACCAATATTACAATAGATTTAAGCTGCGACAAACAAGCCCCCTATGCGAGTGCGAGGAAGAGGAAGACGGACCGAGCCACGTGGTATACCGATGCCCGTTGGAGAGGAGAGCGACAGTAAGAGAGCTAGTCTGGAGCAGAAGAAGGGTGGAAGAACGTGAGCTATTGGAAAGGTTAGTGAGTGCAAGTGACGTGAATGATTACAATGAAATAGCGGGAGTGATGGTGTATGAATATCGCAGTTTCCACGCTGCGATCTGTCGAGACTACTCGGCTCTTCGCTTGGGGATACGTCTTGTCGGCTAGACGGAACCCCAAGGTGGTAGTATCAACTACCGAGATATAGAAGGGGATATGACTGTTTATCTCCTTCTTATATCCATCAAGTGCGGTTGAGCAGTTTCCACGCTGCGATCTGTCGAGACTACTCGGCTCTTCGCTTGGGGATACGTCTTGTCGGCTAGACGGGACCCCAAGGTGGTAGTATCAACTACCGAGATATAGAAGGGGATATGACGGTTTATCTTCCTTATATCCATCAAGCGCCGCGGTAGAGCAGTTCCACGCTGCGATCTGTCGAGACTACAACTCTCGGCTCTTCGCTTGGGAATACGTCTTGTCGGCTAGACGGGACCCCAAGGTATGATGCACTACCGATACAAAAGGAGATATGTCGGCTTATCTTCTTTATATCAAGTCAAGTCGCGCGTCGTCGTCGTCAGACGTCGGCCGCGCGTGTGGTGCCGCGTGCGCGGGCCGAGAAAAGTGAGCGTACGTTCGTCCGCGGACAACCCGGAGCGGAGAAAAGAATAAAGGCCGACGGCCAGCCGGGCGCGGGACCGAAATTGTCCACCGGACAGGTTGTGCACCGCGAGCCCGGCGAACGCGCCGGCCGGCCGACCCGGAGCGGAGAATAGAATCGAGGCCAGCCGGGCGCGCCGGCCGGCCGACCCGGAGCGGAGAAACGAATAGAGGCCGACGGCCAGCCGGGCGCGGGACCGAAATTGTCCACCGGACAGGTTGTGCACCGCGAGCCCGGCGAACGCGCCGGCCGGCCGACCCGGAGCGGAGAATAGAATCGAGGCCAGCCGGGCGCGCCGGCCGGCCGACCCGGAGCGGAGAAACGAATAGAGGCCGACGGCCAGCCGGGCGCGGGACCGAAATTGTCCACCGGACAGGTTGTGCACCGCGAGCCCGGCGAACGCGCCGGCCGGCCGACCCGGAGCGGAGAATAGAATCGAGGCCAGCCGGGTGCGCCGGCCGGCCGACCCGGAGCGGAGAAAAGAATAGAGGCCGACGGCCAGCCGGGCGCCGGACCGAAATTGTCCACCGGACAGGTTGTGCACCGCGAGGCCGGCGGGCGCGCCGGCCGGCCGACCCGGAGCGGAGAAAAGAATCGAGGCCAGCCGGGCGCGCCGGTCGGCCGACCCGGAGCGGAGAAAAGAATAGAGGCCGACGGCCAGCCGGGCGCGGGGCCGAAATTGTACATCGGATAAGTCGCGCGCGGCGGGCGCGCCGGCTGGCCGACCCGGAGCGGAGAAAAGAATCGAGGCCAGCCGGGCGCGCCGGCCGGCCGACCCGGAGCGGAGAAAAGAATAGAGGCCGACGGCCAGCTCTGTTCGCCGACCCGGAGCGGAGAAAAGAATCGAGACCAGCCGAGCGCGGGACTAAAATTGCACGTCGGACAGGTTGGGTTGGGTTGGGTTGGGTTGGGTTGGGTTGGGTTGGGTTGGGTTGGGTTGGGTTGGGTTGGGTTGGGTTGGGTTGGGTTGGGTTGGGTTGGGTTGGGTTGGGGCCGCTCCGGCCGGCCGACCCGTAGCGGAGAAAAGCCGGGCGCGGGGCTAAAATTGTACAATTACAATAATTGTAAAATTGAAAATGTCATTAACCCGGCAGGAAGTGTCTGTACGCCGTGTCGCATTTGCGGCCCGCCCGGAGAAGCGCATTGGAACGGGCGGTGCCGCGAGGTCGTTTCGCAACCCGTACCCG